>JAKCPB010000841.1:0-20000 GCA_021442155.1 Cymbidium sinense | reverse complement strand
GTTTGGGTTTAGGGTTTGGGGTTTAGGGTTTGGGTTTTATGGTTTAGGGTTTAGAGCTCATTTAAGGTTTAGGGTTTAGGGCATAGGGTTTATGGTTTAGTGTTTTAGGGTTTAGGGTTTATGGTTTCAGATTTTAATGGTTTAGGGTTTAGGTATTATGATTTTTATGGTTTAGGGTTTAGGGTTTAGGTTTTAGGTTTAGGGTTCATGTTTTTGTTTAGGGTTTAAGGTTTTTGGTTTTTTTAACAGAGAATAAATTTAGATTCAATATTTTTTCCTTTTTGGTTTCATCAGCCAAGTAACACACTAAGTTATCTAACACGACAACATAGATAAAATAGAGTACACATAAAGCAAATCAAAACCCTAGATAACTAGAACCATCTCTACTCAGAAAGACATAGTTCCATAAGCAAATTGACGGATTGTTCATTATTCTATTTTTCTTATTCCCATTCAAACCAACCCAGCCTCTTGAGTAGCGGGATCCATCATCATATCCCCGATCTCTCCCCCTGCCACCACCATTATTGCAACCTCTGTGGTTCCTCCTACCTCCATAACAACCATTGTATTGACCACCACCTTAATATCCACTAGCACCTCTAGATCCCCCACTACCACTATGGTAACTTTCGCTTCACGTTTGCCTCCACCACCAAATTTAGACTGAGCCTGGTTGACTGTGATGTTCCTACCATCAAGGTTCTGCCCATTCTTAGGGTTTAGGTTTAGGTTTAGATTTTTTAGGTTTTACGGTTTAGGTTTATATTTTAATTTATTTAGTTACTTTAGGTTTAGGTTTAGGTATGGGGTTTGGTTTAGGGTAATTATTTAGGGTTTGGTAGGCTCAGTGGTTTGTGGATTTATGATTTATGCTTCAAGTGTTTGTGATTTAGTTTGCGGGTTTTGGGTTTAAGGTAGTAGTTTAGTGTTTGGCTTTAGGTTTAGTATTTGTGGTAGGGGATTTATAGCCAGGATCTACAGCCCAGCTTGTGGCCTGTGGCTTGTGGCCTGGCCTGGGCCCAGTGGCAGCTCTTGTGGTAGGCTCAGGGCCTGTGGCCTCAGGACTCCAGTATCAAAAGTACAGGGCCTTCTGGCCTAAGCCTAGATCTTATCTTTGTTTACATTCATCTTTATGCCCATTTTATTTTACTCACTAGTCATTTTATCATGGTTTTATCTTAAGTTAATCTTATTTTTTATTTTATATATATCTTTATATTTATCTTATATTTATTAGTTATCTTATCTTATTATCTTTTTTTTAAGCCTTTTGGCTCACACATTTTAAATTAATCTTTTATCTACGAGGTTTCATGCTCTGTTCATTTAGCCTTAGCTTCAGGTTTTAGCCTTTTAGTTTTATTTTATTTCAATCTTTGATTATATTGGTTTTCTTTATCTTATCTTAACTTAGTTTTTTATTTTTTTTTATTTTACTCTCTAGGTTTAAGCTCAAGACAGGATTTAGCCTTTATTTCCATTCCATTATTACTTTATTTAAGCTTCATTTATTTATTTCATTCATTTTATTTTATCTATTCATTTTGTTTTGTGGCCTAGGCTAGGGCTTGTGTGGCTCATGATCTTAGGGCCTCAGTGGCCAGGTCAGGATTTGTGGCTCACTATTCAGTGCTTGTGGTAGATCTGTGGTTTGTGGATTGGCGGATGCCTTGACTGGCCAGGCCTGGGACCTGGGCCTGGGCCTAAGGCCTGTGTAGGCTCATAAGGCTGGCCTAGAACTCCAGGGCCTGATAGCTCAGATCCTCAGTGGTCAGAGCGCGTGTGCCTATTCAGATCTGGGATCTTGGGTCCTGGCCTGGTGGCTCAGATCCGGGGAGAGGGCTCATTTAGCTCTATTTCATACTAACTCCTTTATCTTTATTTCTTTATTCTTCACATCAGTGGCCTAGGGTTGAAGGCCTTATTTCCCATCCACCCATCCAACCATGCTGGCCTAAGCCTGCTTCCAAGGCCTAAGGCCTGAGCCTAAGCCAACACTGCCAAAGGCATAATGCCTTCTGCCAACGCCTCAGTGGCTCAGTGGCTCAGTGTCAGGGCTCATCTGTGGCTCAGTGGCCCAGGCTCAGCCTCAGGCTCAGTGGCCTCTGGCCCAGTGGCCTCTGGGCCTGGGTGACTCCATGGCCTGGTCCCAGTATTCAGGGCTCAGTGGTCATGACTGAAGCTCAGTCTGGGCCCTTGGGCTCAGGTCATGCCATGGCTGGGCCCAGGCTCAGGGCCTTGTGGACAACCCCAGGGCCTGGGCCCAGCCATGCCCAGTGGCTCAGTGGCTCAGGACTCCAGTGGCCTGGCAGGCTCAGGCCTCAGTGACCAGTGGCCCAGGGCCCATAACCTAGGGCAGTGGCCTCAGGGCTTGACTTGGCTCAAGACTCCAGGGCCCAGTGGCTCAGGGCCCAGGGCCTATTGCCTTTTAAACTACAAACCCAGCCTGCTGACCTTTTTATTCTCAACCTTTAACTCTAAGGTCTTAGGGCTCCATGCCTCATGACTCAGGGCCAAGGGTCAGCCCAGGGCTCATGGCCCAGTGGCCCAGGCTCAGGGCTCAGTGGATCTTCTGGGCCTGGGCCTGGCCCATTTTGGCTCAGTGGCTATGATCTGATGGCCAAGGTCAGCTCAGGGCCTGTCCACTCATCTGGGGCCCAGGATCTAGAATCAGAGCCTGGCCTTTAGTGCTCACTGCCCAAGGCCCAAGACTGCATGGCCCAGTGGCTCCAGGTCAGGCCTAGAGCTCCGCAGTCAGTCATTTAGGGTCTGGCTCCAGTCCCTAATCAGTCAGAACCTGAGGCCTAGGGCCCAAGATCTTGTGGCTCCGCCTCATCTCAGATCTGGGCTGGCTCAGTGGCCTAGGCTCAGTCATTGGTTTGCGCCCAGGTCATGGCTGCAGTCAGTAGCATTTCACTACTAGTTTCAGTGGCTCTGGCCCAAGACTGCCTAGTGGCCTATGCACATGGCCTGCTTTGGTTTTTATTTTTCGCTTTTTATCTTTATTTTATCTAGGCTTCATTTCAGTTATTTTATTTTTATTACATCTTGTTTTTTTTTTATTTAAGCCTTTTATCTCAGGTCATTTATTTTAATCTATCTTAAGTCATTTATCTTTATTTTAGTTTCATTTTATTACTTACCTTTATATTGCCTTTTAGGTTTCAGGAGGTCTTTAGCTTAGTTCTCATTTTTTGTATTTTATCTTTATCTTTAAGTTTAAGCTTCATTTTCTTTAAAATCCATCTAGTTTAGGCCTAAGTTTTCTTTGGTTTTTGGATCTATCCCCAGTGGCTCTAGTTTTGGCCTGGCTCAGGGTCTTGGGGCCCATGGCCCAGGTCAGGCTCAGCAGTGTCAGCTGTGGCCTGTGGCCCAGTGGCCCAAAGTCATGGCCCATGACTCCAGTATTCACCCATCATGGCCCAGTGGCCCATGGCCCAGTATTCATTCAGATCTGTCAGTATTCATGGTCACCCCAGAGCCCAGTGGTCACCCTCAGAGCCCAGGGCTCATGGCCCAGGACTCCAGATCCCGGCTCAGTGGTCTGGGGCTCCATCTAGCCCATCTTTAATCATCTTAGCTCATCTTTATCTTATCTTTACTCTAAGCCCATCTCATCTAAGCCCAAACTCACCCACCCAAACCTAAGCCCAATCGCCTGCTCACGCATGCACAAACATCTTCAGGTCAACGCCTCAGTGGCTCAGTACCAGTGGCTCAGCCTCATGGCTCTGCCATTCTCAGCCCAGCGCCTGCACTGTTTCAGTATTCTGGCTCAGGGCATGCGCATGTCCAGGGCTGTAGTCTGGGGCTCCAAGATCTAGGGCCCAGGATCTGAGTGGCCCAGTGGCCATGACAGCATGCGGCCCAGCGCTGTCAGGATCTAAAGCTCACGCCTGTGGCCTGTGGCCCAGTGGTCTTGCGGGGCAAGTGTCAACGGTCTTGGCTCCAGTGATCAAAAGCCCAGGCTCAGTGGCCTAGGCCCAAAGCCCAGCCTCCTCAAGCCTGTGGACTCCAGGGCCTGGTGGCCCTCAGGCCCAGGGCCTGGGCGCCTGTGTGTCTCTTACTCCACGCCTTATTCATCTTTATCAGCATATCTTTATCTTTACACTAATCCCTTATCTTTAACTGCAAGCCTCTCATCCAGATCATCTTATCTTTTAACCTAGTCTGGGCCTTATCTATCTTATCTTAGCCTATCTTTACTACCATCTTTATACACCTGGAAGCAGGCTCTTTATCTTTATCTTATCTTTATCTTACTCTAGCTCAAGCCTTTACTCTATCTTTACTTCAGAACTCATCTAGCCCAGGCCTTGGGCCCTCTGGGCTAAGCTTTGCCCTGGGCCCCTGGGCCTGGCCCCCAGTATCAGGCTGGGCCCAGTGGTCAAGGCTCAGTGGCCTCCGCCCAGTGGCCCAATGCCCAGTGGCCTGGCCCCAGGAATCACCCACTCCAGGCTCTGTGTGGCTCAGTGGCCTAGGACTCCATGGCCTCTGGCCTTGTGTCTTTAAACCAAGCAAACCAAGCAAGCCTAAGCCTGTCTAGCCTTGTCTTTAACTCATCTATCTTATCTTATCTTATATCTTTACTTAGGCCTTTTTATTCTTGCGTGCAGCGCTCCATGGCTCAGGATCTGGTGGCTCAGGCTCCCAGTGCTCCACCATCTGGGGCCTCGGGATCTGGCCTGAATCCAGAGCCTAGCTCTGTGGCTCAGCTCAGTACCCAGTGGCCTGCTTCAGCCTAAGCCTTTCCACCCAAAAACCCATCTAGCTCAGCCTAAGCTCTTGTGGCTTGTATTCATCCCTCAGTGGCTCATGGCCTGCTCTTAAGGCCTGTGGTCTTGGGGCCCATAGCCTGCCAGGGGCTCAGTGGCCCAGTGGCTCAGGGCTCAGGGACGCAGTGGCCCAGGGCCCAAAGTCATGATCCATGATCAGTGGCTCATAACCTCGGCCTGGGCTCATGGCTCAGTGGCTCATTTGTCAGGACTCCAGGCTCAGGATCTGGTCACTTAGAGCTCAGTGTCACCCCAGAGCCTACAGCCCATGGCCCAGGGCCTAAGATCCGCCTCAGTCTCTGGGTCTCTAGCCTATCATTCTAACCATTCTGCTCATCTTCATCTTTATCTTTACTCTAAGCCCATCTCTTTCATCTAAGCCCAAGCTTCTGCCGCCCAAGCGCACAAACCTGCTTCCAACATAAGCCTACGCACAAGGCCCAGTGGTCAACGCCTTCAGTAGGCCCAAAGGCCGTCCTGGGCCCATGATCCTGGGCCACTCAGCATCAGCTGGCTCAGTATCTTGGCCTGGGCACGGCGGCACAGTGCATTCAGTGGCCTCAGGTCTGGGCTCAGGGCTCAGGATCTGAGGGCCCAGTGGCCTGTGATCTCAAAGCCCATGGCCTGGCTCATCTAGGCCCAGGGCTGCATGGCTCTGTGGTCCCAGTGATCATGTCTACGGGCCTGGCCCAGTGTCATGGCCCAGTGCTGCAAGCCTGTATCTAGGGTCAAAAGCCCAGGGCCTGGCCCAGGATCTAAGGCCTAGTATTCATAGCCCAGTGGCCTGTATTCCTTTACTATCGCCTCATCTTATCTTTATTTTAGGCATATCTTTATTTCATCTTTACACTAGCTTTATCTTAATCAGTTTCATTCCCCAGGATCATTTTATCTTATACATACTGGCCTTTATTTTATCTTTATCTAGCTTATTCTTACTACCATTTTATACACCTTGAAGCTCAGGTTTTATTTTATTTTATCTTTCTTTTATCTCACTAAGCTCTTTATTATCTGCATTTTTAACCATTTCACTGTGCCTGGCCTGGGGTCTTTTGGCCTTGGGGTCCCGGTCTTGCTGCCCAGGGTCTTAGGATCAGTGATCAGTGGCTTCAAGGCCTGGGTGGCTCACCATTTAGGCTCAGTGGCTTGTGGCTCAGGATTTGTGTACTCAGGACTATGGTCTTGGCCTTGGGTCCTGCCTTGGATTTTAAATCAAGCAAACCAGTGTTTAAATCCATTTAGTTTGTTTCTTTAATCATACTTATCTTATCTTATTATTTTATTTAGGCTCATTTTTTTATCTTGGCGTGTTCTGGCTGCCATGGCCAAGATCTGAGTGGCTTAGTGGGGCCTGCCTGCCACCCACTCATCTGGGATCTTGGGATCTGGGCCTCAGAACCTCCAGAGCCCTTCTGCCTCAGTGGCTCAGGGCCCATAGGGCCTGCTTCCAAGCTCAAGCCTTTACCTCAAAACTCCATCTAGCTTCAGCCTCTCCCTGTGTCTCTTAGGCCTCCCCAGTATTCATGGCCTGGGCTTTGGCCCAGTGGCCCTGTGGGCCCATGGCCTCACATTCAGTGGCCTGGCCGTCAGTGGCCTGGCTGCCCAGGGCTCAGTACATAGCCATGATTCCATGATCTAGGGCTCCAAATCATGGCCCAGGATCTATGGCTCAGGCCCATTTTGTGATCTCCAGTGGCCTGTGGCAACCTTCTTAGAGCTCAGTGGTCACCCCAGAGCCTGGCCCACTACTCAAGGCCCAAGCCATGCCCAGGGTCTGGGGCCCATCTAGTTTATCTTAACTATCTTTACTATCTTTCCCATTTCATCTGCTTCTCAAGCCTTTATCTAAGCCTAAGCTTCATGGCCTATTGGCGCCTAAACCTGCTTCCCAACACTCCAAGCTTCGTGGCCATGCTCAACGCCTCTGTGGCCCAGGCCCAGTGGCCAGGCTCATGGCATTCCCTGGCCCAGCCTCAAGCATCTTAGTGGCCTCAGGGCCTGTGGGCACAGTGGCCATGGCCTGGGCCCAGTATTGGCCAGCTGGCCTGTGGATCTGGGGCTCAGGGCCCGCTCTGCAAGATGTGGGCCCAGGCCCAGGACTAAAGCCCACCTGGCCCAGTGGCCCAGTGTCTTAGGGGCAAGTGGCTCATGGGTCTCAGGCTCAGTGACTGGGCTCAGGGGCCCAAGACATGTGCCCATGGCCTGGCCCATGCAAGCCTGGGTGGCTCAGTGCCAGCCTGGGCCTCAGCCCAGGACTCCCAGTGGCCTGGGCCCAGGGCTCAGGCGGCCCAGGGCCTTACTCAGGCCTCCTTATCTATCTTACTCAGGCCTCCAGGGCCTAGGGCTAGTGGGCCTGCCCACTATCAGTGGCTCAGGGGCTGGTCTGGGCCTTTCCATCCCGAACCCCACGGAACCATGGCCCAGCCCGCCTGGGCCAGCCTGGCCCAAGGCCTGCCTGCTCAACACTAGCCGGCACAACGTCCAGTGGCCAACGCCCAGTGGCTCGGCCCAGTGGTCAGTCACCATCCCAGGGCCCAGTTCTAGCCTCCAGGCCTCAGTGGCCCAGTGGCCCTGCATCTGTGTGGCCTCAGTAATCAGCCTGGGGCTAGCCTGGGTGACCATGCCCAGGGCCTCAGTATCAGGGCCCAGGTCATGATCTAAAGCCCAGTGGGTCTGGGCCCAGGCCCAGTGTCACACCAGGTCATGGCCCAGGGCCCAGGGCCCCAGTGGGGGGCCCAGGCTCAGTGGCCCACCTGCCAGGGCCTAGTGCCTCAGGGATCTAGGGCTTAAATGCTCAGGATCAGGCCTTAGGGTCAACAACCCAGGGCTCAGGGCCCAGGCCTTGACTCAGGGCCTGTGACTCCAGGGCCTAGGGCCCAGGGCCATCACCAGTTGTCTTTTCTTTAAACTACAAACCAAAGAGTTCTGGGTTAATCCTTAGTCATCTTAAACCTTTAACTTGGCCCAGTCCTTCAGGGCTCATGCCTCTACGACTCTAGGTCACGTCAAGGCCCAGGGCCTGGGGCTCAGTGGATCTGGTCTAGTGGCCCAAGGCCTGGCCTCTGGGTCAGTGGCCTATGATCTCTGAGGGCTGGCGTCAGTGGCCTGTAGCCCACCATCTGGGGCCTCAGGACTCTGTGAACTCAGAGCCTGGCTTTGAAGTGCTCACCTGCCTGCCTGTGGCTGCATGGCCCAGGGGGTCAGGCCTCGTGTCCCAGTGGGCTCTGTCAGGCCTGTCAGGGCCTTGGGCCTGTGGCCCTAATTCAGAACCTGGCTAGGATCTCCAAGATCTGGTGGCTCTGGGCCGCCTAGGATCTTGTGACCTGCCCAGAGCCTGGGGCTGTGTGTCACTACCCAAGGCCCAGGGTCTGGCCTATGGTCAGCTCAGCCTAAGGCCGGGCCTCAGTGCCTGGCTTCCAAGCCTAGCTGCCGCCTGGGCTCTACCACAAGGCACAAGGCTTTGGCCTTTATCTTCACTTTATCTTTATCTATCTTAGTGCCTATTTGTACCATTCTCTTATCATGCTCTGCCTTTCTTTAACTCCAAGCCTTTATCTCAGGCCTATTTATTTTAACTTATCTTTAAGCCCATTTTATCTTGTTCATTCTTTATTAACTCCACCTAATATCATCTTTAGGCCCAGGTTTAGCCTAGGCTCTTATCTCTTGTATTTCATTTATCTATTTCAGCCTAAGCTTCACTCCACCTTAAAAACTCATTTACCAGGGCCTAAGCCTCTGGCCTCAGGACTCCATCCCTCAGTGGCCTCATGGTCAAAGGCTCATGGCCCAGTGGCTCTGGGGGCCCAGGCTCAGGGCCAGTAGCTCAGTGGCCTGAGTGTGTAGGGCTCAGTGGCCCAGGGCCCAAAGTCTCATGGCTCATGATCTGGGCTCATCAAGGGCCCAGTGGCTATGGCCCAGTCTTCAGATCTGGGGCCTGTGGCCCATGGTCACTCCTGCAGCTCAGTGTCACCCTTGTGAGCTCAGTGGCCTTATGGCCCAGGATTCCAGGATCCCGCTGGTTCAGTGGCATGGGGCCCATTTTAGCCTATCTTTAATCATTCTTAGCCTTTATCTTTATCTTTATTCCTTTATCTTCAAGCTTCCATTTCCTGCTTCCAGTTTCAGGCCCAATCTAAATTTAAGCCCAATGCCTAGTTTTGCCGCACAACATCTCAGGTCAATGCCCAGTGGCTCAGTGGCCTGTAGTCGTACTTGCCATTAGGGCCCAGGCCCAGCATCAAATAGCTCAGTATTCGTGGCTAGGGCCCAGTGCAAGGGCCTGTGTGGCCCAAGGGCCCAGGTCTGGGCCTCAAGATCAGGGCTCAGTGGCCCAGCTCAGGGCCTCAAAGCCCAGGCTGCGCCCAGGATGGGCCTGTACTCAGTAGGCCTAGCTGCCTAGTGGCCTACTTACCCAGCCTCATCTTTATCTATCTGTGCATATCTTCATCTTTATCTTCACACTTAACCTTTATCTTTAATCAAGCCCTCCATTCCCAGATCATCTATCTTTAACTTATCTGGCTTCATTTATCTTTCTTCATTTTCATTAGCTATCTACAACCCTTGAAGCTCAGGCTCTCATCTATCTTTATCCTTTATCTTATCTTTCCAGCCTCAAGCCTTTCTATCATCTTTATCTTTAATCCCATTTCCACCTGGGCCTTGGCCTCTGGCCCAGGCTCCTTCTGGCCTTGGGTCTTCTTGGGCTCAGGGTCTTGTGGATCAGGCCCAGGGCTCAGGCCTGTTGGCCCAGGCCCACCAATCGCCTGTGGCCTGGGCCCAGTGAATACCCAGGCCCTGGTGGCTCAGGCCTGTGATCTATATTCTTGGCTTTGGTGCCTCTTTAAAACCAAGCAAAACCAAAGCAAGCCTAAGCCTGTCTTAGCCTTGTCTTTAACTTCATCTTATCTTTATCTTACTCTATCTTTACTCAGGCCTATCTTTACTCTCAGGGCGCTCAGGGCCCGGGCCCAGATCTGAGTGGCCTCAGTGGCTCCTCAGCTGGCTCAGTACACCATCTGGGGTCTGGGATCTGGGGCCCAGAACTCCAGAGCCTAGCTCTGTATTCAGCCTCAGTGGCTCAGTGGCCCCAGGCCTAAGCCTTTCCACCTCAAAAAATCCCATCTAGCCCAGGCCTGCCTCTGCCTTGTGGGCCCATCCCTCAGTGGCCTGGCTCCTGGGGCCTTGCAGCCCAGTTTCCTAGGGGCCCATGCTCAGGTCAGTGGCCAGTAGCCCAGTGGTCAGGCCTGTGACGTGGCCTGTATTCAAAGCCATGACTCCATCTAGGCCCATAAATCATGGCCCAGGGCCCATGGCTCAGCTCCCATCTCCAGACTCCAGGCCCAGGGCCCAGTGGCTCACCTCTTAGAGCCCAGGTCACCCCAGAGCCTGGCCCATGGCCTGTGGCCCAAGATCCCGCCAGTGGTCCGGGCCCATCTACATCTCTTAATCATTCTTCATCTTCATCTCTATCTTCACTCAGTTTCATTCTTCACTAAGCCAAGCCCAAGCCTGCTTGCACAACTCCTCAACCCAACTCAAGCTCAAGATTACGGCCCAGGTCAACGCCTCTGCAGTGGCCCAGTGGCCTGGTCAGGGTCAGCGGCTCATGATCTTGGGCCTAGTGCTCAGCATCTGCTATTCTCAGTGGCCTGTGGCCCAGGCACTGCAAGGCTGGCCAGGGCCCAGGTCTGGCCTAGTGGCCAGGATCCTGAGTGGCCCAGTGGCCTGTGATCTAAAGCCCATGGCCTAAGTGGCCTGGCCTGTGTGGCCCAGGTCAGGTCTTGCGGCCCAGGATCAAGCCCTTGGCCTGGGCCGTCATGGCCCAGTGGCCCGTAAGCTCAGGTGGCCTGGGTGGCCTAAGCCCAGCCTCAGGGCCCAAGATCTGGCCTATTCCATGCTCAGGGCATTCAGTGGCCTGGCCTAGGGCTTCACTCAGCCTTTATCTTTCATCTTTATCTTGGCATCTTTACTTCTACATCTACTCATCTTTAATCAGGCCTCTCATTCCCAGATCATTCTTTACACCTAGCCTGGGCTTTACTATCTTATCTAGCTCATTCTTTACTACCTATCATACACCCTGAAGCCCAGGCCTCTATCTTATCTTTCCTCATCTTTATCTGACTCAGGCCTCTTTACTTATCTTAATCTTGAACCCATCTATTTGTGGCCCCTGGGTCTTGTGCCCCTTGGCTGGGCCTGGGGTCCCTGGGCTGCCGCCTCAGTGGCCCTGGGGACTCAGTGGCTCAGTGTCAGTGCCTCAGGGCCCAGGGCCCAGGGCCTAACGCTCAGTGGCCCAAGGCCCAGTGGGCCCACCCACTCAGGCCTGTGGGCCTGGGCCCAGGATCCAGTGGGCCCAGGATCTGCTTCTGGGCCTTGGGGCCTTGGGCCTGGTCTTGATCTTTTAAATCAAGCAAACCAGCAAGCCTAAACTCATTTAGCCTGTCTTTAATCATACTATTCTTATCTTTATCTCATTTTTACTCAGCTCATTTTTACCTCAAAGTGCAGGGTTAGCGCCTGGCTGCCTGTGATCTGAGGGGCCCAGTTTGCTCCAGGGCTCACCATCTGGGGATCTTGGGACCTGGGCCCAGAACCCAGAGCCTGGGCTGTGGCTCAGGCCCAGCAGTGGCCTGCCTCCAAGCCCAAGCCTTTGACCTCAAAACCCATCTTAGCTCAGCCTAAGCCTCTGTGGGGTCCAGGGCCTTACACCCCAGGCCCATGGCCCAGGCTTGGCTCAGGTCTCAGCCCATGGCTCAGTGGTCAGTGGCTCAGGGCCCAGGTCAGGCTCAGTGGCCTGTGGCCCAGTGGCCTGGGGCCATGATCATGACTCATGATCTGGTCACAATCATGGCTTGTGGATCTATGGCCCAGTGGCAGGATCTTGATCCAGTGGCCTAGTGGCCTAAGTGCAACCCCAGAGCTCAGGTCAACCCTGAGCCTGCGCCCATGGCTCAGGGCCTAAGATCCCGCTCAGTGGTCTGCCCATCTAGCCTATCTTTAATCTTAGCCTTACCTTTTATCTTTATCTTTTGCCCATTTCATCTACTTCCAAGCCTGGCTCTGGGCCACGCCTAAACCCAAGCTCAACATCTAAGCCTGGCTCCAAGGTCCCAATGCCCCTTAGGGCTCAGTGGCCTAGGCATGGCCTGGCCCATGGCCTGGGCTCAGTGGTCTTTGTGGCCTGGCCGCACAAGCTGCACATCTAGGGCCTGGGCCTGGGCCCAGGGCCTAGGGCCCAGGATCTGAGTGGCCTGGTGGTCCATGATGCGGCCAGTGGTCATGATCTGCCCATATTCAGTATTCAGTATCTGGCCCAGTGGGGCAAGCACATGGCTCTCAGCCTTGGGATCACACTTTGGGGTCTGGCCCAGGGTCATGGCCCAGTGGTCGCAAGCCCTCAGGGCCTGGCTCCCCAAAGCCCAGCCTCTGGCCCAGGGCTCCAAGGCCCAGTATCTGGGCCGCCCAGGCCTGTGGCTCCACTCCAGTGGTCTTACTCCAGTCTCATCTTCCTAGGGACCCAGGACTCAGGGCCTAGGCTTCAGTGGCCTGTGTCAAGGCCCATCATCAGGTGGCTCAGTGGGTCAAGTCTTTGTATTTCTCCTCCCATCCACGACTTGAACCCGGTCTGGCCCAAGCTTCCGTTTGGCTGCCTACCCAAGCCTAAGCCCAACACTCCAGGGTCAGGCACACAACGCAGTGTCAACGCCTCTATTCAGTGGCTCAGTGGTCAGGGCTCATCTCTTAGCAGGTCAGTGGTGCTTCAGTCCCAGTATTCCCAGGGCCTGTGGCCTGCGCCGGGGCCTCAGCCTGTGATTCATGGCCTCAGTGTCACTCATGGGCTCAGGTGGCCCAGGTGGCCCAGTGTCTGCTGACTCCAAAGCCCAGTCTGGCCATCTAGGCCCAGCATCACCCAGTGTCAGCTACTCCAGGCCTAGTATCTCAGTGGACGCTGGCCTGTGGGCCCAGTGGCCCTCTGGCCAAGTGGCCCAGCCTCAGTGGCCCAGGATCTGTGTCCCAGTGGCCCAGGACTCTGGCTCAGTGATCAGGCCTCAGGGTCATCACCCAGGGCTCAGCAGGGTCTCCTTGACTCCAGTGGCCCAGGACTCCAGTGGCCTGTGGCTCCAGGGCTCCTCTGCTGCCTTTAAATCAAAACCCAAACAGGCTCACACCTAGCCTTCTTTAAACCTTTAACTCCTTGCCCAGGCTCTGCCTTCCATGATCTAGTCAGGTCAAGGGTCAGGCCTCATGTGCCCAGTGACTCTGGTCTGGGCCTGGCCCTGGCCAAGGCCCAGTGGCTCCATGATCTGAGTGGCCTTGCCGTTTGGCCAGTGGTCACTCATCTGGGGCCTAGGATCTAGAATCAGAGCCTGGTCTCAGCTGCTTCACTGCTGGCCTGGGGACTCAGGCCTGATGGCTCAGCTCAGTGCTGTCAGGTCCGTGAGCTCCAGTGTGCTCTGCTCAGGTCCTGGGGCCCAGGTCCTAATCAGCCTAGACCCAAGCGCCTAGGGCCTAAGATCTGCGGCCTGGCTCAGGTGGTCTTTGTGACTCTGGGCCTAGAGCCTAGGGCCTAGGTTTCATTGCTCCTTGCTCAGGCCATGGCTCCATGGCTTCAGGCTCAAGGCCACTGCCTAAGGTTTCAGGGCTGCCTAAGATCAAGGCCTAGGGTCTATGGCTCAAAGATACAGGCTCATGCCTCTTGGCCTTTTATTCTCGCTTCTTTATCTTTATCTTTATATTTAAGGCTCATTTTATTCTTTATCTTTATCTTGTTCTTTTTTTAATCTAAGCTTTTATCCCATTCATCTTACCTTTTAACTCCATTCTTAAGCTCTTTATCTTATCTTGTTCTTTGGTCTTATCTTTAATCTCACCACCTAACATCATTCTTTCAGCCTAGCTGAGGCCCTCTTAGGCCTCTTTTATCTTTGCATCTTTATTCCATCTTACCTAGGCCTAAGCTTCATCTAATCTCAAAACTCCATTTTAGCTCAGTCTTGCGCCTTTAGTGATCTCCATCCCTGTGGCCTATGGCAGCTTGGGCCTGGCCAGGTCCTGGGCTCATGGCTCTAGTGTCAGTATTGGCTCAGTCAGGGCCTCAGTGGCTCAGTGGCTCAGCTCAAAGCCATGGCTCATGACTCCAGGGCTCACCATCATCCAGTGGCCTCATGGCCCAGTGGCTCACCTGTGATCTGGGGCTATGGCTCATGGTCACCTCTGCAGCTCAGGTCAATCTCAGAGCCCAGGGCCCATGGCCCAGGACTCAGATCCTGGCTCAGTGGTCTGGGGCATCATTTCCATTATCTCAATCATCTTACCATCTTCATCTTCATCTCTTTATCTAAGCTCATCTCATCTAAGCCTGCCTCTGCCGCCCAAACCTAAGCTTCAACGCCCAGCCTCCATGCACAACATCTCAGTGGGCTAACGCTCTGCCAGGGCCCAGGGCTCAGGCCTCAGGCCTTATCTGGGCCCAGCTAGCTCAGCTCACATCGGTCTTTAGGGCCTCACAGGGCATGGCCCAGGGCCTGGTCTTGGCCAGCCCAGGATCCTGGGCCCAGTAACGCTTGACAAGATACGGCCCAGGGCCCAGGACTCAAAGCGCCTCACGCCTCAGTATCTAGTGGCCCAGGCGCGGTCAAGGGCAAGGTCAGCGGTCTCAGGCTCAGGCCTGGCTCAGTGGCCCAGTGACCCAGACCTGGCTGGGTGCACTCCATGCAAAGATGTTCAGGCCAGACTCGAAAGCCCACTGCCTCTGGCCCAGGCCCAGCCTGCGGCCTTGTGGGTCAGCCTCATGGTCTTGCGGATCAAGCTCCCAGTGGCCTGCCGCCTGGGTCGCATCTGGCCTGGTCGTCAGTGGCCCAGTGGCATTCAAAAGCCCAGCCTCAACAGCTCAGGATCTGCCCAGGGCTTCTTGGGCCTGGCCTAGGGCCTGGGCTGCCAGTGGCCTTTACCTAGGCTCCCATCTTATCTAGACTCCAGACTCCAGTACCCAGTGGCCCAGGGCCCAGGGGCCACAGTCCATATCAGGCCCAGTGGGTCAAGGCCTTGTGTAGGCCTCCCGAACCACACGGAAACCAAGTAATCTGGGCCGCCCAAGCCTGCCTGGGCTGCCCAAGGCCCAAGCCTGCCTCAACACTCCAGGCCACAATGCCCAGGCCAACGCCTCAGTGGCCTGTGTGGCCCAGGTCAGGGCCCATCTTGGCCCATGGCCCAAGGCCTCGCCCAGCCTGTGGCCCTGGGCCTTTAGTGGGGCCTGTGGCCCAGCCTCTTGGCTCAGGATCTGGCCTGGCGCTTGCTCCATGGCCCAGGGCCTAGGGCCCAGGTCAAGGATCTCCAAAGCCCAGTGGTCTACCCAGGGCCTGTGGTCACACCAGGTCATGGCCCAGGGAGGGTCTTGAGGCCCAGTGACGTGGCCCTCAGTGGGCCTGTGGCCTGGCCACGCCCAGGGCCTAGGACTCCAGTGGCTCAGGCTGTGCCTTGTGGCCCAGGGCCCAGTGCTCAGATCTCAGGGCCCAGGTCAATAACCCAGTGGCCTGTAGCTCAGTGGCTGGATCTGACTCAGATCTCCAGTGCCCAGTGGCTCACTTCATTGCCTTTGCCTTTAAACTCAAGCAAACCCAAGAGGCCTGGACCTTGTTATCTTTCAAACCTTTAACTCCCTTGGCCTTGGCCTATGCCCCATGACTCCAGTGTCAAGGTCAAGGTCAGGCCCAGGGCCCAGGATCTGGCCTGTGGCCCAGGCCTGGCCTTGGCTCAGGCTCATGATCTGAGTGGCCTCAAGGCCCAGGCCAGTGGCTGGCCCACCATCTGGGGCCTGTGGATCTAGAATTCCCAGGAGCCTGGCTCTTGTGCGCTCACCTGCCTGGCCCAGGATCACGCATTCCAGGGCCCAGGGCCTGCAGGTCCCAGCTCTCAGCCTGCAGGGTGCATTCAGGGCCCTGGGCTCAGTCCCCAATCAGCCCAGAACCCAAGCCCAGTGGCCCAAGATCTTAGGCCCCAGCGCCTCCAGTGGTCTTTGGCCCAGAGCCCAGGGCCCAGGGCCAGTATTTCCTGGGCCTTAGGGTCATGGGCCCATGGTCAGTGGCTCAACACCTGCCGTGCCCAGTCTGGGCCCAGGCTCCAAGGATCCTAGGGCCCATGGCTCAGTATCAGCATGCCTGGCCTTGGCCTTTATCTGCGGCCCTCTTATCTCTATCTTTATCTTAGGCCCATTTTAGCCTATCTTTATCTTTTATCTTTACTTGTCTCTTGTCTTCTAATCCAAGGGCCTTTTATCCAGCTCATTCATCTTTAACTCCATCTTGTGCTCTTTATCTTCATGTCTTTGGCTCATCTTTACCATCCCACTGTTTCATTCTAGGGCCCAGGGCCCAGGTATCCCTTAGCCCAGGCCTTCTCCTTGTATCTTATCTATTCTATCTAGTTTCCATCTTTAACTCAAAACCCATCTAGCCCAGGTTACTCCATCATCATTTTATTCTCAGCCGAGGTCTTAGTCTTGCCTTACATCCTTTTATCTTATCTTTACTAGCTTAAGCTCATCCATTCCAAAACTCATCTAGGCCTAAGCCCTTGGCCTTTCAGATTCCATCCCTTGTGGCCCAGCTGTCTTGGCCTGCCTGGGGCTATGGCCTCAGCCCAGGGCTCAGGGCCCAGGGTTGTGGCCTGTGGCCCAGGGTCCCAGGCCCAGGGCCTGTGCCATGGCCCATGATCTAGGGCCCACCATCGACATGGGCTCAGGGCTCATAGTGTACTGAGATCTGGGGCCTAGGGCTCATGGTCACTCTGTGAGCTCAGGTCACCCCAGAGCCCAGGGCCCATGGCCCAGGACTCCAGGATCCCAAAGGCTCACTGGGCCCATCTAGCCCATCTTTAATCATTTAGCCTCATCTCATCTTTATCTCATCTCTTCCGGCTTCCAAGCCTGCTCTGGCCCAAACCTGCTCAATCTGCCCAAGCTTCCCACGCACAAACATCTCAGGTCAACGCCTCAGGGCCCAGGGGGCCCAGGTCAGGCCCAGTGGCCCATGGCCCTGGGCCCAGCGCTCAGGCATCAGGCTCCAGGGCCCAGGGCCCACAGGCACTGCAAGCACAGTGGCCCAGTATGGTATCTTGGGCTGCCCATGGCCCAGATCCGGTGGCCCAGGTCATTCTGACAAAGATACGGCCCAGGGCCCAGGATCAAAGCCCACGTACCAGTGGCCCTAGGGCCCAGGGCCCAGGGGCAAGGCTGGCTGGCCCTGTGCCTATTCAGGGCCTAGGGCCCAGGGCCTGTGGCCCAGGACTGGAGTGGCCTGTGCACACCACAAGATGACTCAGTGGCCTGTGGACCCAAAGCCCACTCCCAGCCTGGCCTGTGTTTGGGGCCTCAGCAGCCCAGGGTCAAGGGCTGTGGTCTTGTGCTCAGGATCAAGCCTTAGGGCCTGGCCCAGGGCCATGTATGGGCCCAGGGTCAAGCCCAGTCAGTGGCTCAAAGCCCAGCCTTGGCTGGCCCAGGACTCCAAGGCCCAGGGCCTGGCAGCCCAGTGGCCCAGGGCCTGGGCCCAGGGCCTTTACTCCAGGCTCATCTACTCCAGATCTCCAGGACTCAGGGCCCAGGGCCCAGGGCCCAGGGTCAGCCCACTACATCAGGCCTGAGGTCATTGGCCCAGGGTTTCTTCCTCCCATCCACGACGATGAACCAGCCTGGCTGGCCTCTCCAAGCCTGCTTCCACAGCCTGCTGCCTAAGCCTGCTTCAACACTCCAGGCCAAAGGCACAACGCCTGGGCCAACGCCTTCAGTGGTGGCCCAGTGGTCAGGGCTCATCTTAGGCCTAGGGCCCAGCGCCTCAGCCTCCCAGGGCCTGTTCAGGCCTGGGGTGGCCAGTCTCCTCCTGGCTGGCTCAGTGGCTCACGCCCAGGCCCAGGGCCCAGGGTCAAGGACTCCAGCCCAGGGCCCTGGGCCCAGGGCCTGTGTCACCCCGTGGTCAGGGCTGGCCTAGCCTAGGGCCCAGTGACGCTGGGCCCAGGGCCTAGGGCCTACCGCCGGCGGGGTCTGGCACAGGGCCTCAGGATCTAGCTGTCGGCCTAGGGCTCAGCGCTCAGTGATCAGGGCCTAGGGTCAATAACCCCAGGTCGGTGGGCCCAGGGCTCCTGGATCAGGCCCAGGACTCAGGGCCCAGGGCCTAGGGCTCATGCTTGCCTTTAAAACCCAAGCAAACCCAGCAGGCCTAAGCCACCTAGCCCATCTCAAACCTTTACACCTGCCAGCCTGTGGCTCATGCTCTTACGACTTAGGGCCATGTGGGTCAAGGCTCAGGGCTCAGTGGCCCAGGGCTCAGTGGCCCAGTGATCTGGCCTCAGGGCCTGGCTGGCCTGGCTGGCCCTAGGGCTCATGATCTGGATGGCCTACAGCTGCCTGGCACACCACCCGGGGCCCAGGACTCCAGAACTCAGGAGCCTAGCTCTTTGCGCTCACGCCCAAGGCCTGTGGACTGCATGGCCTCAGGCCTCAGGGTCAAAAGGCCTCCCTGAGTCCCAGGCCTGTCTAGGGGGTCTTGGGCTCAGTGTCCTGCAACTTCCAGAACTCCAAGGCCCAGGGATCTCAAGATCTGTGATCTGGGCGCATGTGGTCTTTGTGACTATGGTCCTTGGGCCTAGGGCTCAGGTCATTGCCTGCCGCCCAGTCAAGGGCTATTGCAGGCCCAGCACCTGGCGCCTAGTGTTTAGGGTCAAGGCCTAAGATTTCTGGCTCCAGGGCTGATGGCATATGTTACAAGGTTTGTTGCCTTTGGCCTTTATTTATCTTATCTTATTCTTTAAATATTTGCCTAGTTTCATCTTTATCTTTATTTTATGTTTGTTTCCTTTTTTAATCCCAAGTTTCTTTCATCCCAGGTCATTTTATCTTTAATCATCTAAGCTCCATTTCCATCTTTCTTTTATCTTATCTCATTAACTCCACTTTAATTATTCTTTTAGGCCTGAGGCCTTAGCTTAGGTCTTTATTTTGCCTTCTTTATCTTTATCTTCATTCTCAGGTTTGCTTCCATTTTAATCTCCTTACTTAGTTTGGTTGCCTAAGCTGCTGCCTTTAGGATTCATCCCTTTGTATTTCATGGGCCTCAGGGCCTTGGGGCCACTGGGTTGTGGCTCAGGTCAGTGGCCAGTAGGCCCAGTGGCCTTCAGGGCCCAAAGCCATGGCCCATGACTCCAGGGCCTCATGCATGGCCTTGGCTCCCATGGCCCAGGGCATTCTGTGGATCTGGGCCTGTGGCTCATGGCTCACTTCCTAGAGCCCAGGGGTCAATCTCCAGTGCAGCTCCATGGCCCAGATTCCAGGATCCTGGCTCAGTATCTGGGCTCCATCTAGCCTTATCTTCAATCATCTCTCATTCTTTATCTTTATCTTTACTCCAAGCCCATTCTTTACTCCGCTTCCAAGCTTCGGCCTAGGCCTAAACTCAAGCTTCCACACCGCCTAAGCCTGCCTACAACACTTTAGCATAACCGCCTCTGTGGCCTGGGCCCAAAGTGGCTCAGTAGGCCAGCGCTCATGGTCTCTGGCCTAGTGCTCAGCATCAGGCCTGTGGTCTTGTGGGCTCAGGCATGCGGCAATGCCCAGTGGCCTGCGGCCTGGGCCCAGGCCCATGGCTCAGGATCTGATGGCTCAGGCTCATTCCATGATGTGGCCTAGGGCCCAGGATCTAAAGCCCACGCCTCAGTGGCCTAGGGCCTGTATCTAGGGGGGAAAGCGGTCATGGCCTTGCATGGTCAGTGATCAAAAAAGCCTCAGGAGCCTGGCAGGCCTGTGGCTCAGCCTTCCAAAGCCCAGGGCCTTGGCTGGCCTAGGATCTGCCCAGGGCCTGGCCCAGCCCAGGGCCCAGTGGCCTGGCCCAGTATTCATTTCCACGCCTTTATCATCTTCTACTCAGCATATTTTATCTCATCTTTACATCACATCCCTTATCTAATCAGGTCTCATCCCGAGATCATCTTATCCTTTAACCTAGCCTGGCCTCATCATCTTATCTTTAGCCCATTCTTTTACTAGCTCATCTTATTACACCCTGGTGCCCAGGCCTTTATCTTATCTTATCCATCTTTATCTTACTTCCAGGCCTGTGGCCTTTATCCATCTTATCTCGTGAATCCCATTTCCACCCTAGGCCCTGGGCCTCAAGCCCTTGGCCCAGCTCCCATGGTCTTGGGCCCTTGGCCCAAGGCCCA